>CAUYLG010041782.1:0-33336 GCA_963573385.1 Cacajao melanocephalus
GGTTTCACCATGTTAGCCAGGATGGTCTTAATCTCCTGACCTCGTGATCCACCCGCCTCGGCCTCCTGAAGTGCTGGGATTACAGGCGTGAGCCACCATGCCCAGCTGCATTGCTCTTTGTAAAGTTTTTGAAGAACGCTCCAAATCTCCTTCCAGAAACATGGTAGCAATTATGGTGTTTATGAAAACATTATTTATTATTGTACCTTAAAATCTTTGTCAGTTTGGTTGGTGAAAACTTGTTCATTTGCATTCTTTGGCTACTACTGAAGTTGAAAGTTTTAATATGATTATTGACTATATATTTTCATTGTGAAATATTCCTTCTTTCTTCTTCATCTTTTTTCTTAATGAATTTAAGAAATGCTTCTGTACGTTATGACTATTAACTCTCTGTCACATGTGTGCAAAGATTTTCTCATTTTCTTGGCCATTTATATAACTTCTTCATGATATAATCAATTATTTTTCAACTTTTTAAATTGGATTTCAGAAAATAAATGTGTACATACATATGTAATAAGCATTATTTAAAAGATATTTCTCCCTTTCTTCTTCATTAAATTTTGTTTCTGAGTGTTTTTTGTTTCCAGTCAAAATTATCACTCTATTAGTTCATTTTCATACTGCTGATTACAACATACCCCAAACTGGGAACAAAACAAGGTTTACTTGGGCTTACAGTTCTACATGGTTGGGGAGGCCTCAGAATTATATTGGGAGATGAAAGGCACTTCTTACATGGTGGCAGCAAGAGAAAAAATGCGGAAGAAGCAAAAGCCAAAACCCCTGATAAAACCATCAGATCTCATGAGACTTATTTGCTACCACAAGAATAGCACAGGAAAGACCAATCCCCATTATTGAGTTACCTCCCCCTGGGTCCCTCTCACAACAAATCAGAATTTTGGGAGATACAATTCAAGTTGAGATTTGGGTGCAGACAGAGCCAAACCATATCAATCACATATATTTATTGTTTCTGAAACTTAGTGATATTTGCTTATGAAGTTCTTTCCAAAAACATTTTTGGTGGATTTTTAAACAATTTCAAAATATTTGAACAATCTGGAAATTATGTTGGTGTAATGATTAGCAGGTTGCACCTGTTATTACCATTTATTAATTATCCAGTCTTTCCCTACAGATCTCATGTCACCTTTATTATATACCAAATTATTTATATATACATAGGTCTATTTCTTGACTTTCTATTCGTTTCATTATTCTGTCTCTTCCAACACTAGTATCACATCATATCAATGACTGGTGCTTTATATAAAGCATTTGATTACCTTGTAGGGCAAGTACTCCTTTGTCATGTGTATTTTTAATTTTTATTTTACAGTTTCTTTAAGTTTTCCTTGTTACATTTTGTTACATTAGTCTCAAAACAATTGTTCTTTCAAATGAGCTTTATAATCGGCCTGGCACAATCTAAAAAAAAAAAATCCCAGTAAAATTGGCTTGCATCAAATCATCTTAATTTCCGAAGAATTTGCGTATCTCTAACGTTTCTTTATCTAATATATAACATATCTAAAAGCAATAGTAACAAAAACCACTTAGCGCCTGCCTGCAGAGTGCCGGGTGGATGCACGCTGGGTGCCCCACTGGCGCCCTTGAGATCACAAACTCCCACTCATTGCTTCCTGCCCTGGCAAAGCCCTGCCTGATCCGGCCTCTGGGTCTCCCCTAGCAGTAGGTGGGGCTTAGGAGTGGGAGACCCACCTGTGTGGCGCCATGAAGCTCTTACTGTGTGACCCCCACTGCAACCAATGGCACCACCCCTGCATCCACAGGGACCACGGATGCTTATACACGGAATGGAAACTGGATTCTGAATCTACAATGCCGATCCATTAAAAAAAGAGAGAGAAAGAAAAAGAATTTCTAGAAGAAGGAGTTGGCCATGTTGAAATGTTATTTCACCAGAGCTATTTAGCTTACTTTAGTGGCCAGTGGGAAGAAGCTGAAATAACCTCCCAGTAAAGTGACAACTAGGGATGACCAGAAAAAGAGTATTATTGAAGTAAAATTTTCTACAGAAGTTAAGGTGGTCAAATTGTGACAAGATAGAATTGTGGTGGTTTCGGGCTCCTTGATTAAGGTATTTACGAGGACATGCAGTGCCCATCAATCACATGTCTTGGAAACCTGCTCTAACTTTAAAGGCCTTTGTGTCTTGTGTTTCAGTAGATAGTAACAGCTCTCTCCTGACCTCCCCCATCACACACACGAGTTGTGTGAAGCTTGTGTGTCTTGCCAGGAACAAGAAGCCACCTGTAGGCCTTCCTTGCACACAAGGGCGTCCTAAACTGGTGGCCCTCGACCTGTAGGGAACAAGAATTGCAACCGCATCTTAAAAACAGACCCTTATAAGAATATTTGCTATTTCATCAGGGCCTTTTATCCAGGAACTATGAAAAAGATCACAAATGGCAAATATTTATTGCATCGACTTCAATTAGGAAGCTTCCCTCATCTGAGTATCTGATGACCATGGCACAGTACACATTTTGTTTTTTTGGCTGCTAAAAATCCAAAAAGTTTGGTATTCAAACTAAAGCCAGTTTTCTTCCAAAATAATTCAGTTCCAAGTGGAATTTTTCCAATTATCAGATTCCTTCAGGTTTGCCATGCATGTGTGCCTTTGGAACAGAGTCAAATGCTGTCATTGTGATTTGTGCAGATGGCATCTACTACAAATTCCTATTGAACTCCAAGGTGGGGTGCATCTACGATGTCTTAAGTGTGGTTTCTAGCAATGGCCAGTGACAAGCTGTGACTCCTCACAAGTGTGTGCAGTCCACATTCCATACCTGATTGTCCCTGTTAAGCACTGACAGTGCCCCTCAAACTCCTCTGGGGCTGGAATGTCGACCTTGTGGGGAACAGGTTGGAGAGACTGCCCTGGATAACCCTTGGTCTTAAAGCTGTATGTGGCTGTTTACTTTCCTAAGGAAGGTTTCTCATTTCCAGTATTAAAAGAAGAATCATCAAGGCAAAGTAAATGTTCAAGTGGCTTTGAAGAACTTGTGCCTGATTGTTGGTTTGTTATCTTTTAGTTCAACTGTGAAGTTTAGCTTTTGCCATTCCAAGTGCATCCTTTATGCTTCAGATTTGGGGCACTCCATATGGACTAAGGGACTGGGTTGAGACAAGGATGAACAAATTGAAATTTGTTCTTGGCAACAGATTCTGTCATTTTATTGAGTCTACAGTAGAGAATTGAACAAATGTGTAAATATTAGTTGTTACCATATAACATTAGATTTAAATAGCTTAATCATAACAGCAGCTTGCATTAGAAAAGAAGCAAGAAATTCCTACTCCGGTCTGAACATAAAGAACAAAGACACAACTATGATAGCAAACACATTGTAGACATTTTACCTTGTGTAAATTCAGCATTGTGATTTTTTTCCATGCCTATAGCATTGTTTGGTTTTGTATGCATACATTCTGGTATGTCCGCGCTTCTGTAGTATAGCTGTTAGAACTGAAACAAACAACAGATCTGTTACAGGAAACAGGCCTAGATTCAGCCCTCAAGAAAGGGTTCTTGGATCTCGCACAAGAAATAATTCAGGGCAAGTCCACAGAGTAAAGTAAGAGAGTAAAAGAATGGCCACTCCATAGACAGAGCAGTCCCAAGAGCTGCTGGTTGCCCATTGTTATGGTTATTTCTTGATTGTATGCTAAACGAGGGGTGGATCATTTATGCCTCCCCTTTTTAGACCATATTGGGTAACTTCCTGATGCTGCCACGGCATTTGTAAACAGTCATGGTGCTGGGGAGAGCGTAACAGTGAGGATGACTAGAGGTCACTCTGTGGCCATCTTGGTTTTGGTGGGTTTTAGGGGGCTTTTTACCAGCAGCCTCTCTTATCAACAAGGTCTTTATGATCTGTATCTTGTGCTGATCTTCTATCTCATCCTGCAACTTAGAATGCCTTAACTATCTGGAAATGCAGCCCATTAGGTCTCAGCCTTATTTTACCTAATTCCTACTCGAACTTACTCTGGTTAAACGCATCTGCCAGACCCACCACGTGAGCAGAGGCCTTTGTGATGTCAATAATAGGAGTGGCCAGCCTTCATAGAGGGTATGATTGGGTTTCAAGAATGAGAAAAATCTACTTTAATTCTGAGTGAAAACTGAATTTCTCTTTTATGTGTAGGGAACAAAGTTATGCATAGACTTTAAACATTAGTCATGGGAGAAAATGTTATTTAAGTTAGAGTATATGAAGAGAAACATTCAAAATCTCTTTCAACAAGTGATACCCAAGGTGTCCTCTGGCAATGTCTTTTAGTATAACAGTTAGCATAATGCCTTAGTCTCTCATATCCACTTAAATTCTCACCACAGTTTCCTCTTTCTACCATTTATAAAAATAGCCACACATTAGCATTTTTGTGAATGAAAGGCACATAGCTTATTTTTGTGTGTGGGTGGAGGACGGAGTCATGCTTGTCGCTAGGCTGGAGTCATGCTTGTCGCTAGGCTGGAGTGCAGTGGCATGACCTTGGCCCCCTGCAACCCCTGCTTGACCGGTTCAAATGATTCCCCTGCCTCAGCCTCTTGAGTAGCTGGGACTACAGGCGTGCACCACCACGCCCAGCTAATTTTTTGTATTTTTTAGTAGAGACGGGATTTCACCATGTTGGCCAGGATGGTCTCTATCTCCTGATGTCGTGATCTGCCTGCCTCGGCCTCCCAAAGTGCTGGGATTACAGGCATGAGCCACTGCACCTGGCCAGCACATAGCATTTAAAAAAATATTTGGTAAATAGAATAGTTTATTAGCTCTATATTGTACTATTTCAGGTATATATTTAATTTTCTTAAATTCCCATTAAAGGGACTGAGTTTTGTGTTTTTGATTTCAGGTTGTAAACATTTAAAATATGCATAATACCAAGTTCTCAGTTTTGCCAATTCTGTTATTAGCATCTAATCAACTAAATTTGTATGTGGATTTCCATATAAAGTATACATGTTACTTTTCTGTATACTTATGAAATTTATTTTTTCACGATCATTTGTAACACTTATTTTAAATAAAAGTGACCAATTCTGCTGTTGAAAAAAATATAAGACCAACGTCAAGGTCTGTCAAAATTTATCCAGGGAATATTTGAATATATATTCTTACATAAGAAGATTCCATAATGTAAAGAGGTTTTTGTTGTTTTTTGTAAATTAATTTATATATTGCAATACATACCCCTTAGGGATTTTATTGACTTTTCAAAATTACAGATTTTAAGAGTAAATTGAAAGAAACAGATAAATTTAAAAAATGAAGGGGTATTTAGCTCATCAGCTATTTAAAGTATTATTCAAAAGTGGTTAGGTTAATCAATACAACTAAAAGGAATAACCCTGGAAAGACATAATTTTAGTGTAAGGTAGGGGGTAAATTGAGAATGTTCTGCTCCCAAAATGAACATAGTCTTTTTAAAAAAAATTTTTTAATTGTTTTGAGATGGAGTTTTGCTCTTGTTGCCCAGGTTAGAGTGCAGTAGTGTGATCTCAGCTCCCTGCAACCTCTGCTTCTGGATTCAAGCGATTCTCCTGCCTCAGCCTCCCAAGTAGCTGGGATTACAGGCATGTGCCACCACTCCTGGCTACTTTTTTGTATATTTAGTACAGACAGGGTTTCTCCACGTTGGTCAGGCTGATCTCGAACTGCCTACCTCAGGTGATCCACCCCCTTTGGCCTCCCAAAGTGCTGAGACTACAAAGTGCTGGGACTACAGATGAGAGCCATCGCGCCCGGCCAAAATGAAGACACTCTTACACTAATTCTTCAGAGAGAAGCAACTAATACTAGGTGAAATTTATCTTCAAGTTAATATAGGATGTCTAGTCAAACAACCACAAACATGGATTAAGCAAAACTCTTTCAGCATAACTTAGCTAAGGTAGCAGTTGATAAGAAATGTTGGTAAGAGTAATATGAATTTCAAAATAAATAGGAGAGGTCCTCAGAATGAATATAATCTTTGAAGTGGCAACCTTTGTGTGATCTTTTGAATTTTCCATACTCAAGGGGAAAACTAGCTACAGTGAGGAGGGAAAGAATCCCACTCCCTGATTATATCTTTACTAATACTACCGCTTTCCTTTTAGTTTTAGGACAATTTCCAAAAACCATCAGCAAAGATCTCAAATATGGCAGTAAGTATAATCAATGAAGCTTGGTGATGAAAAAGATGTTTAAGTATTTTCAAGAAAAGGCATTTATACAATTAACCAAAGTGAAGCCCGAATATAAATACTATTTAAATAAAGCAAACACTACAAAGTAAAACAAAAAGTAAAGCTAAAACAATTTTACTAGAAATATTAGTGAATTTGTGATTATTTCATTTACTTAAGATGAGATCTACATATTTAATACATATAGCTATAATTTGTGCAAGGAAACAAAAATATTAGGCATATATTCTAAATGAAATATTAATTTTATCACACTGGAATATAAAGTATTTTTTTATTTCAAGGAAGATAAAATAAGGCAAAATACGGGGAAAATATTGCAAACAAATATGACAAGGAGACTAAAATATGGACATAATATGGTTATTATGTGCTTGGTGGCCTTGATCTTAACCAAGGTGTCCTTAATAGGTTCCCACAGGCAACATGATCTAGAGTCTAAACCAAACACCCTAACCAGCATGCAATGATAAAGGAAAGCCCAAATATCCAACTTAAGGGGCATTCCTGAGCATCCCAAAGTATCTATAAGAAAACTCCCCTCCCCGCTTAATGTAAAAGAGGAAGAAGACAAAGAAGACAAACATTCCAATAGGAAACTTGTAATAGGACATGGGGAAACAATTCACAGAATATAATTGTCCAGTAAATATTATGAAAACATCCCCCTTTACATTTAATAAGGGAAAGTAAAGTTAATTATATACCCTGTTTTGTCTGTCAAGCTATGCACTCCTGGTGCAACTACAAATTAGCAAAAGCTGCGCCTGAAGTAATTTGGCAGTAAGTGACAAAAGTTTTAAAAATGTAACTTACACTTTGACTCAACAATTCCAAGTCTAAGATTTTGCCCTCAGGAAATCACAAGAGAGGTAGAGATGTGAAGAATGATTTATGTTCAAGATTGAATATTGCAGAATTCTTAAAATATGGAAAATTGGAAGCAACCAAAACGCTCAATTGTAAGTCAACAGTTACATAATTTATGGACTAGAAATATGGTGTAATATTATAAGGCTATTAAAATATTGTTTACAGAGAATATCGAATATTATAGGAAAATGCCCATGGCATAATTTAAATGAATAGAAATAAGTGATAAATATATAATATATATGTGTGTGAATGGAAGGATTATATAAAATATTTATGATGGATATTTCTGGGTCTGGCCTTTATGAATAGGTTTTTATTTTCTCCTTTATACTTTAATTGTATGAGTGTTTTACTATAAGCATGCAATCCACTTATAACAAAAAAAGCACTAAATATTATTTGAATACTAATAATTTCAGGAAAAGAGAAATATATGAAACACTGTTATTATAGCCTACTTCCAAAATATATTGCATATTGACTATGTTTTTGTTTTGTTTAATTCCAAATTTGTGCTTTAAATTTACCTTTGTGAATTAAAATCCTCAGTTTTAGGAAGTGACATTTTAGCACATATTATTCTTTTGGGAAATTTTATCAGACTTACCCTCAGCTCAAGCTGGTAGAGATTGATAGGCACATATGTTGAGTAACATGCACTGATTTTTCAGAAGAATAGAAATATTTGTAGAGATTGATAGTGCAATTCTTTTTAGACAATATACACTTTGCCTTTCTAGCCATTCACATGAAAAACAAAACAAGACAAGTTTTCTTGGTTTGATCTTTTCGCTTCTCTGTTTGATTTGGACTAAAAGGCAAGCATGGCTTCTGAACTTGCATGTCTATAAAATGGTGCTTCAGAGTGAAATAAACATAAAGAAAATATAAATAAATAGAAAATCCTTGGGCAACTGAAAAATTCCTTAGTTATATTCAGAATCCTGAGGAGAACATTTAGTTACCTTTTTTGGGGGGGATTTTTGCATTTTAAATATTAAGATAATATTGACTCTATCACTGTGGTTTTAAATTTCGTGTCTCAAAGAGACTTTACTTCCTCATTCTGTTCAGGAGACTTGGCAAATAGTTTTGCTCTTTTCCATCCATATAGTACCAGCACAGAAATTTACTTACCCCAATCTGATTATGTTTCTCTTGTTTTAGGAATCTTCATACTCTCTCTTTAACTTCAGGATAGTTGTGAAGACCTTTGCATTGCTTTATAGGATCTACAGCCTACTTTCTTTGCCAAGCTGCCATACTTCCTTGCACTGCTCCAGCTATGTTCCAGCTACTAACATTTTCCAAACAAGCTGGGCTCCTTCCAGCCTCTGTGACTTTGTTGGCTGTTCCTTTTTTGATCAAATATGCCCATCCCAACCTCTCTACCTGGCAAGAAAAGCTTTATCTTGTAAGATTCATCACAGATAAATTGTGTGGGTGAAACCTGGCTGGCCTCCCCAAGGTGAATTAGTTCTTTTTTCCTCTTCACCCTCAAGTCATCTTCTATTATGCCATTTATTATGCTGTTATATAACTACATAATTGTTCATTTTGGGCTGTGCCCTCTACTAGACTTTGAATTTATGAGGATGAGGACTGTTTGTATTTCTGACTACTGGAGGTGTTCAAGTCCAGTGCTGGACCCAAAGGGTGAGGCAGGCTATAGTGTAAACTCAGCCTTGGATGGGTGATTTGCCAAGATGTCAATGGATACTCCATTTAGTTCTAAGCATATAACATTTTCTTGCCTCTCTTACCATCCTCAGTGGGGAAGGAGGAGAAGGAAGTTAGAATGGAGGCTGGGCAGGAGGTGAAGTTTCTGGTATCAATGTATCTCTTCCAACTGTAATCAGCAACTTTAATAAACATATTCTTTTCTCCTTGCCATTTCCTGAAATTTTGGGGCTCTGATAAATGGAAAGCAGCTCTCCTTTCTATAAAACATTTGAGGCAACGACTGGAAAAATAATGCCTAATAATATTAAGCATTTTCTATGTGTGAGGTTTTCTTCTCAGTGCTTTACATATGTTAATACATTTAATTCCCGCAATAACCACCATAAGTATCATCACTATCTTTATGATGTAGATAAGAAAAATGCAGACATAGTTTATAAAACTTGCTTAACCATATTTTATGAATAAGTGGCAGATCTTATTCAAAGCCAGGCAAATGATCCAGATCCCTACAACTTTCTGCCAGCCATAAGCAAAGGTACATTGTCCTCAGAACTACTGTTTTCGTCTCACATTTTTAGCCTCTAGATGTTAGTTATGGGGTTCCAGGTCAGCAGTAACTGATCATAGGTGTTTTCTGAAGTTGCTTCCTTGTTTCCTTTCAAAGTCCACGAAGCACATACTGAATTCACGCGTCCTCGTTCCCCTTTGCCCTTGTCATTCATCATACTCTTGTTACCTCTGCTCTGCTTTCCTTCACTCCTATTTACGCACTGCAGATGATCTTAAAACACACAATCTGATCTTGTTACCTTCCAGCAAAACAGTTGCTCCTTATTAACCCCACTGCTTTTGGAATAATATCCAAACATAAAATGAAAAGACTTGCGTGAAGTGGGCCCACAGTTCTAGTGTCAGGTTAGGGCTTGACAGGAGTCAAAAACAAAATAGGAAATTAGGCCATAAGGATATCCTGAGTGCAGCTTCAACGTTGAGGCTCCCCATAACATCTATGCCCAAAATGACCCAGAGCTTCTTCAAATTCACTGGGTTCTCTCTTGCTTTTACACATTGTTCCCTCCCTGACCATTGTCCCTTTCTCTAGGGTTCGCCAAAGAAACAGAACCAATAGAACATATACAGGTATTGTATATAGAAAAGTATTTATTATAAGGAGTTGGCTCACCTGATTATGGCAGCTAAGAATTCTCAAGATCTGCCATCTGTAAGCTGGGAAACTGGGAAAGCCAGCAGTGCTGTTTCGGTCCAAGACTGAAGGCCTGAGAACGAGAGGAGATGATGGTGTCTCAGTATGCATTGAAGACCTAAGACTCAGGAATGCTGATGTCTGAGGGCGGAAGAATATGGATGTCCCAGCTCAAGCAGAGAGAGAAAATTTGCTCTTCTTCTATCTTTTTGTTCCATTTGAGCCCTCAACAGCCTGGATGATGTCCACTGGTTTTGGTGATGGCAATCTTCTTTTTCAGTCTATAGTTTAAAATGCTAATCTCTTCTAGAAACACCCTCACTGACACAACAAGAAATAATTTTTTACAGGTATCCAAGTATCCCTTATTAGCCCAGACAAATTGATACATACATTTACCTCTCATATCCCTCTTCCTGACAAATTCTTATATATCCTAATGTTTTGACTTAAGCCACAAAAAGCTGGTCTAGGATGGAGAGCCTAAGAGAACGACAACTTAGACTTGCCTTAGTTTGTTTCACAGGATTGGCAGAAAGAGAAGTTGAACTGAAATGCAATTGTAAGAAAGCCTCAGCTGATCCCAGGGTATATTCGTTTCCTGTGGCTGTTGTAACAAATTCTTGCAAACTGAGTGACTTCAAACAGCACACTTTTTGCTCTCAAAGTTCTAGAGGCCAGAAGCCTGAAATCAGTATCACTGAATCACAATTAAGGTATCACAAGGTATCCTTGCTCTAGGGGCTCTGGGGGATAACCCATTCCTTTCCTCTTCTGGTGGTGGTTGGTATTCTTTGGCTTGTGGCTGTATCACTCTCATCTCTGTTTTATTCCTCAAATCACCTTCTTCTTATGGGACTGCAGTTAGGTACCACACTGAGAATCCAGATAATCTCCCAATCTCAAAACCCTTAATTTAACCATATCGGTGAAGACCCTGTTTCCATATAAAATAACATTTACATGTTACAGGAATTAGGATGTAATATCTTTAGGGGGTGATTTTTCAGCTTCCCACATTTGGGTAGCTCTGGAAATCTGGAAATCAGATGGCCTGTCATAATTACCTCCCAACTGAGGAAAGAAAGTTAAGGTTTTGCATCCCTAAATTGATAAATCAGATAAATTATGTTACCTCTGAGGATGGGAGCATGCCCTTGGCTGAAGGGGCTTTGGAAGAATGCAATTTTCAGGGAAAAGATTCAGCTTTGAGTCTTCATCAGGTCACACCACTGGCAGTTGGCATTAATGCTTTGTTTCTAAAGCAGTGATCTGGGTGACACATCAGCACGTCCACGCAACCTACTACCTTTTATGGCCCACGACTGTGTCACAGTTACTGATTTGGGGGCATTACTTTTTATTGTTTCATGAAGCCATTAGGCCTGACCATTGCTTATCCCGAAGGTATACATTAAATGTCACTGTGTTTGTAAAACCTTCCTGTATCTTGCCTCTCTCCACTTTTCTCCCATACAAACTTATTTTTCTCTCTGGTTTTTTTTTTTTATTATGCATACATGTTTTAGTACTCATTCTCACTGGGTAATGATTAGTATTTACATGTCTGTTTTCCCTTACTAGACTGTTAGGTCCTTAAGAGTAGAGTTCCTGATTTGTTCCTATTTGTAATTGCCTCAGTATCTGGCAGATGGTAGGTGCTCATAAATTTTTAATAAATGAGCTAATGAATGTAGCTTAATGCAGCCACTCTCTGCCTCTCCATCAATTGGTGGAGCAGACGGAACAGCCAACTGTATGAACGAAAGCCATCAAGCATGTCCAACAAAAGTGACTGAGTGTGTATCGGGAGGCAGTAAAGTAAACAATATCTCAAGGGTCACAGCTGTTTCACTACCTTTCAGCCAAGAAATGCCATGATTTACTTTCTGCTCTTGCCAAGGATGAAGAAATAAAGTCATAAACAAAAAGTGAAGGAGTGAAGAATTACTCAGCTTGGATGGACAGGTCAATCTGCTTGCCCACCTGTGGCCAAGCAAGGGTGATCAAACAATAATATACTTTCTTCTTCTAGTCACATCTCAGTCTTTATTCTTTAACAAGAATTAAGGACTTTTCAATGGGAAATGTAGTTCTACATGCAACATCACTGACAAAGTCAGTTTTATACACAGTTAACATCGAGTGTCCCCATTATTGTGGGGACTTTATAAAAGTCTGCCCCAAATATACCCCTTCTCTTTGCAGGTTGCTAAATTTCAAGAGTGCTCTTCCATAATAACTGCTTCACAGGGACATTAGCAGGTTTAATAGTTAAGAATTAATGACGGCCAGGCGTGGTGGCTCACGCCTGTAATCCCAGCACTTTGGGAGGCCGAGGCGGGCGGACATGAGGTCAAGAGATAGAGACCATCCTGATCAACATGGTGAAACCCTGTCTCTACTAAAAATACAAAAAAATTAGCTGGGCGTGGTGGTGCGTGCCTGTAGTCCCAGCTGCTTGGGAAGCTGAGGCAGGAGAATTGCTTGAACCCAGGAGGCAGAGGTTGCAGTGAGCCAAGGTCGCGCCACTGCACTCCAGCCTGGTGCCTAGTGACACAGTGAGATTCTGTCTCAAAAACAAACAAAAAAAAAAGAATTAATGACTATAGAAACTACTAGAACAGCACACATGACATATACATAATAAATGCTTTTGTTCCTTTATTTGCCTTTAACAGTTTAAGATCAATCAGAACTTACGTATTCATATGGAAAGTTTGGTGGAATGAGGTCAATATGGTAATTACTATGTATCTTATTTTGAAAATTTTACATTTGTTAAAATAACATGCACGTAATAAAAGTTCAGACAGTGTGAAGCAATATTAAATGAAAACAAATATACTTCTGTCTTCCTTTCCCCAAACCTTCTGTTAACACAATTATTCTAAACAATATTCTGAAATCTACTTTTCCTGATTTATCTGTTTTACATAGTAACTATAAACTTTGCCTATGAAAGATGAGGAATTTAGTTGACTTATGTTACTACTTCCCTCCTACTTTTGTTGTTTATATTATTACTTAATTCTTCTATTGGTTTCATTTCTTATTCAAAGTAATATATATGTAAATCTCTGTTTCTATCTTTGTCATAATATAGGATATTCTTTGATATTTACCATTTAAATCATAAAATGACAAACGTGCAGAGCTTCATGCCCAGTGGTTTGATGATAAAGTGAGTCACTGGTGGACAAAGCAGAGGGCTGATGTGTAGCATTTTACTAGTTCTGTGGTTGATTTTAAGCTACCAACCTGACTTTGAATTCCCTTGTATAATTAAAATTACCTTCAATGCTTGTTCTATGGTTTAGCTTTTAAAAGATTAATAAGCTGCATTTACAAAATTATGATTATGCAAATGTTATTCAGTAGGGAACCAAATATTGTGATTCCTAATAAAGAAAGAAATGTTAAACTCTAATTTTCAAGTTCCAATTGTATTTTAGAACTAATTAAATCCATCAATCTGAAGGAGAATATGCCTCTTCCAAAATTCAAAAGATAATAGAATGTAACAGGAGCAACAGATAGAAAATAAACACTACTTTTACATAGTTTGAATCACAGAAACCTGTTTTGTAAAACACCTGGAAGGCCATTCTGCTGCCTTAGCATTATTAAGGGTTACTACCCAAAATAGAACAGAAACAAGAGATTATTTCTCATCCATATAATAATGCCTCACAAAGTACCATAAATATGGAGCTAGATTCTAAGCAAGAATTTCAGTGGTGTGAAACAAAGGGGAGATGGGCTTGTGATTTTGTATAAACATGTAAAATCCAGGCTTTTCTGCCTAAGAAGGTATTGGCAACTGCAAACATGTTACTTGTCTAGTTATGTGTAAATACTAGGATGCATCGTTGTGTATTTTTTTCGACTCATTTTTTTCTACTGCTTTCCATCATTTGTTGGAATAATAGGAGTTTCTTCAATGATGGAAATGTTCCATTTCTTCACTGTTCAGTTATATGTATGTATGTATGCATGCATGCATGTATGTATGTATGTATCTATCTATCTATCTATCTACCTATCTATCTGTCATCTATCTATCTGTCTCTCTGTCTATTCAGTGGTAGTCAGGAGCCACTTGTGGCTATTGAGTACTCAAAATGTGGCTAGTGGTTGGGCACAGTGGCTCATACCTGTAATCCCAGCACTTTGAGTGCCTGAGGCAGGTGGATTATTTGAGGTCAGGAGTTTGAGACCAGCCTGGCCAACACGGTGAAACCCCATCTCTACTAAAAATGCAAAGAAATGAGCCAGGCATGGTGGCACACGCCTGTAATCCCAGCTACTTGGGAAGCTGAGGCACAAGAATCACTTGAACCTAAGAGGCGGAGGTTGCAGTGAGCCAAGATTTCATCGCTGCACTCCAGTGTGACTAGAAAGGGAACTAAATTTATATAATTTAAACTCCACTAATATTAAATAGCCACACATGGCTAGTGAGTACATACTGGTAGTTCAGTTCCTGCAGAAGCCGTGGACTAGGAAAGATAAAGATTGCACCACTGGGAACTCTCTAGTCAAGTCTGAGAATGAAGCAATCTGCTCAGCTATTACGTAGAAGGTTCTTGTTACCTTGGTGGGCTGGGATACATAGGAGAAAATAGGAATCAACAATTCTGTGACACTAAACCTGTGCTACTGGAGGCTGAATATTCTAAGCATAAAAGTCAAACAGTCTCTTTCCTTTCACTCTCTTTATTGCTCAGTCATGATGCATTTTTCACTAAAATGCATTTAGCATTTTAGTTTATATTTGGACTGTGATGTTCTTGCATGTATCTCTATTTCTGGAGATTCTAAATGCTTTAGTTTTTCTTGGTGGGCATAACAATGATATACCTTCAAAATATTAAGAGTTTCTGGTTGCTCTAGGTTTAATAGAATCCACTTTTCATGAAGACATTATTCTCAGAGCCTGTGAATTTTTAGACCGTTGGCTTTACCCACAAAACAACTGGCATCTTGAGCTTTCTTGTCATATTCTCGGGTTCATTCATTCATATAGTCCATCATTATTTGTTGAATAGCTACTGAATGCCAGATACTGTCATAAACACCAGAAAATCAGCAGTGAACAAACCAGCTCCCTACCATCATGAAGCTTATGTTTCAGTAGAGGGAGACACCAAGTAAACAAATAAATAAAAATAGTAATTCAGATAGTAAAATAAAGCTGAGTAAGGAGGCTAGATACTGCTCTGAATGGAGAAAGATTTGTGACTGTTTTATACATGTTGGTCATAGAAAGCTTTATTAGTATGATGGCAGCTTGAGCAGAGGCTCAAAGAAAGAAGCAAGCCGTGTGCAAATCAGGTGATGAACATCCCAAGCCAAGGCAACATCAAATGTAAATGTTCCCAGGTGAGAATGCTCAGGGTAATGACTTGAGCTCTTTTTTCATGGGCATGCTTGTCAACCTGTCCCAATTTGTATGAATGGGAAAACACAGGCTGGATACCTTAAAGAGAGCTTTAAGTCTGGCGCCGAAATACTATTACTAGAGATTTTACCTTTGCCTTGGCAGAATGCCTTTGTTTGAGAAGGCAGATTGCAGCCTGCCTTGTTTTGTGTGTGTGTGTGTAATCTGCCTGCCTTGTTTTGTGTGTGTGTGTGTGTGTGTGTGTATGTGTAATCTGCCTGGCTCGTTGTGTGTGTGTGTGCGTGTGTGTGTGTGTGTGTGTAATCTGCCTGACTTGTCGTGTGTGTGTGTGGTGGAGTGGGTAGTAGAGGGATAACTTGTCTGGCTGTTCTGAACAGTTCTTTACTTAGACTTTGGCATCATGACCGATTTGGGAGTCTTTGTCCACAGCTTCCTCTTCAACTATGGATTCCTTTACGTGTTCTGGTTTTATCAAATAAAATAATCTATACTGCATCCATATTATAAAAATTCCTTAATATCTCTGATCACTCGGATCTCTGGGGCTAACATTTACTAACATTTTAATAGGATTTTGGAAGGAACATTAATTCATGTACCACCTTGAAGTCTTCAGCTGTGGCTGGAATATGAGGCAGTAAAGATCATATTGGACAGTCCTGAGTGAGCCATTACTTTGAGAAAGTATTAAACAGTCAGCCCTTTATGGCTATGTTCTGAGATTCCTACTGTGTGAATATTACAGTGACTGGACTGTTGCAGTTTTGTTATAAGTATAATACTTACAAGGATTGCTAAGTATTTGTGTTGTGAGACTATAAGGCAGAGGGCTCACAGAGTGAGTAGCTTATAGAGGGTTTATAGGAAGGTGAGATAATAGTCAAGATTTGAAATGCAGACATTAGTAATTACAATTCAGTGATATCAATATCAGCATGAATTGGATAAATCCTTCAAAATATAAAGATATCTCAAGTGAGAGAACGTGACCTAGGAGTCCTAGGTGTGTAGCTTAAAAGATTATATTTCAAAGCCTTCTACTTATTTTTCCTAAGAGGGGAAATCTTGAGGTGGGCTAGCCTAGTGGTTAAAAGCGAGTACTCTAGAATTGGATTTCTGGAGTTTGAAATCCATCTGTTCAGTACAACAGCTTATTAAATAAGTGGTAGCCTGTAGGCCAGAAGTAGTCCTCAGGAATTTTAGCTCAATTGTATGAATGTGTACTGATTATCATTAAGTCGCAGTTCCAGAGCTGGTCCCTAAGGACAGAGACGCAGGAAATATATTTTCTTACATGCGGGGTGCCTGCAGCTGGATAGAGACATTGTTACATAAAGAAATGATTATGAGTGAAACCAGAAACAGAAGCTTGGAGAAGGCACAGAAGTAATACAGCAGGGAGGGTAATTGACAGCAGAGTCAGGGCGGGTTGTCAAGAGGATCAGCACCCATGGTCATGATACTGAAGAATGAGCAGGATCCTTCCCATGGGACCTGGCAGGCAACTTAATGCAGGCTAATGTGCTTATCTCTAGAGGTTTTTGTATGGTTATCTTAGTATGAAGAGATTTGGGGATCAGACTGCCACAGCCTGGGTAACAGTTGCTCTAGTCCATTGAGACCCTTGTACCTTTTCAATGTTTTTTACATGAAATACTTTCTTAGCTATATCCTATGCATTTTTACAGGCTGCAAAATCATCCTGTCACCCACAGCACATCCTGTAGTGGAGGTGGACGGCATTTACCTATCTGAATTATTGCTGTTTTTATTTATTTACTTCTTTTTCTGTTTACTGGGAAATTATTGCTATATTTATTTATTTACTTCTTTTTCTGTTTACCAGGAACTGGTGGTAGCAGAGGGAAAGCCAGTTAATCCCTGATAAGAATGGGCTGTAGGGAAGTGTTAATATTATTTTGTAGTTAAAAAGGGAGGGCCACCAGAAAGTGCTTAGTCTTAAGAATAGCTTGCAAATACATGTTCCAAATCAAACATCTCCACATTCCATTTTTAGGAGAGAAAATGAAATGGAAGACATGATTTCAGTTACAAGCTCACTTAAAACTAAAAAATTTTCCTTTGCACTAAACTTAGTCCCACTCAAAACTGGAAAGTGATTATTTCTGAAGACAGGAACAGAAGAGAGCGTTTCATTTTAAAATGAGTATCGATTTTTTTTTTATTAGATCAAAACATACACATTGTGGACAATACGGAACTCAGAAAGGGAGACTAGTGATTGCATTTTCTTGGGTTAGTTACAAAGATAACATTGTGGAATATTTCTTTAAAGCCTTTTTCCTATCCATATGACATTATATTTGCAAGGTAAAATTATTTAAATCACTTGTCATATTGCAGTATTACAAAAGTATCCAATTCTAATATTTATAAGCTTTATTATACTTTTCTATTTCACATGCAGAAATCATCTGCCCTTTTTGGATTTGCTAAGGAGGATTCAGAAGCTACTTTATTTTCAATACTTTTGTCACTGTTTTCCAAGTTTCATTCTTCCTTCCTTCCCTCCCTTCTGAGCCTGGGATTGTGACATCATTTTGCATCTGTCAGGCTTCTTTCTTTGGGTACTGTGTGGCCTCAGTTGAGTTGAAACTCACTCCCGATTTTTTTCATAAAATAAAACAATGATAAATAATTGATATTTTAACTTGGCTGAAATGGTCTCTCATCAAAATATTAGTATAATTTATGAGAACAATAACATAAAGGGCTTTTAGATCTCTATATTCCACAGATACCTAATACTATTTAACTCTGGGATAAACTTGCACTTTTAATTGAAAGTACAAGTGAACATTTATATCCACCTCACTGGCATATAACCTTGTAAAGAAATCAAAGTAGAAAAGGAAAAATGACAAGAACTTGGAAATACAAATAGGATAATTCTAGGAAAGCTGCAAAGGCTTCAAATAAAAACTCTTCATTCAATTACTGAGGAAAATATTATTCACACTATTATGATTAAGGTAACCTTAAGTATGCCACTCCTCAGAGAATTTATCTTTAAAACAAATCATAATGGAAGGTTGTTGTAACTAGAAATTGTCGAATTTTTTAGTTCTAAGTTTGTCAAATTGTAGTCTACAGCCTTGCTTCTAAATGGTGCTTAACAAATAGTTTGTGTTCAGCATATTCAAGCAAATGATGAATTAATGAATGACTGAATTAAATAAGTAATACTGAATTGGTATTGGAAGTGTTTGATCCATTGTAGATTGTAGTCTGTAAGGGGAAAAATTACATTGGTCAGTGAAGTTTGCTACAGGTGTCAGCAGTTAGATGACTGCGTGTTGAGGACCATATCAAGATATCACATCTTTGTTCTTTTAGCCAAGCGCCATGCCAGGCACAGAGTACCTACTCAATAAATAAGATTTGGATGAATCTGAAATGGATGAATAATGAAATCTAGGACAGAAGGTTGGGTAGGCACACACATGGGTGTATTAGTGTGTGAGTGATCCGAAATATCATCAGTTATAAGGCACCAAGGAACAATTTTCTATACCTAATGAGTAATTGTCATTCCACCCATGTAAATAAGTTTACTAGGTTTACTCAGACATACAACAGGCTTCACCCTGGAGTTTCTCAAATGGTTCACATGTCTTCTCCTGGAACTTGAGAGAATTGATTAAGATCACTTGGGTAATATTGACAGATTGCACCAAAAAGCGGAAAGCATTCATTGTCTATTTCCTATTTTTTTCTTTATTTCTTCTAAAACAAAACAAAACAAAAAATCCAGGCTGGATGTGCAGAATGTGCAGGTTGTTACATAGGTAAGTGTGTGCAGTGGTGGTTTGCTGACTGATTCTCTTAAGTTTCCTCTACTTACCCCCACTCCACAGCAGGCCATGGTGTGTGTTCTCCTCTCTTTGTCCATGTGTTCTCAATGTTCAACTCCCACTTCTGAGTGAGAATATGCAGTGTTTGGTTTTCTGTTCCTGTGTTAGTTTGCTGAGGATAATGGCTTCCAGCTTCATCCATGTCCCTGTAAAGGACATGATCTCGTTCCTTTTTATGACAGCATAGTATTCCATGGTATATATGTAGCATATTTTCTTTATCCAGTCTATTATTGATGGGCATTTGGGTTGGTTCCATGTCTTTGCTGTTGTAAATGGTGCAGCAATAAACATATGTGTGCATGTTTCTTTATAGTAGAATGATTTATAGTCCTTTGGATAGATACCCAGTAATGGGATTACTGGATCAAAGGGTTTTTCTGGTTCTAGATCCTTGAGGAATCACCATACTGTCTTCCACAATGGTTGAACTAATTTACATTCCCACCAACAGTGTAAAAGCGTTCCTGTTTCTCCACAGCCTCGCCAGAATCTGTTGTTCTCTAACTTTTTAATAATGGCCATTCTGACTCGCATGAGATGTATCTCATTGTGATTTTTATTTGCATTTTTCTAATGATGAGTTACATTGAGCTTTTTTTCATATGTTTGTTGGCTGCATAAATGTCTTCTTCTGAGAAGTGTCTGTTCATATCCTTTGCCCACATTTTGATGAGGTTGTTTTTTTTTCTTATAAATATGTTTAAGTTCCTTGTAAATTCTGCATATTAGAAGTCTGTCAAATGGGTAGATTGCAAAAATTTTCTTCCATTCTGTAGGTTGCCTGTTCACTCTTATGATAGTTACTTTTGCTCTGCAGAAGCTCTTTAGTTTAATTAGATCCCATTTGTCAATTTTTGCTTTTGTTGCAATTGCTTTTGACGTTTTTGTCATGAAGTACTTGCCCGTGCCTGTGTCCTAAATGGTATTGCCTAGGTTTACTTCTAGGGTTTTTATGGTTTTGGATTTACATTTAAGTCTTCATCTATCTTGAGTTAATTTTTGTATAAGGTGTAAGGAAGAGTTCCAGTTCCAGTTTTCTACATATGGCTAGTCAGTTTTCCCAGCAAATTTTACTAAATAGGAGCTCCTTTCCCAATTGCTTGTTTTGTTAGGTTTGTTGAAGATCAGATGGTTCTAGATGTGTGGTGTTATTTCTGAGGTCTCTGTTCTGTTCCATTGGTCTAAATGTCTGTTTTCCTACCAGTACCATGCTGTTCTGGTTACTGTATCCTTGTAGTATAGTTTGATGTCAGGTAGCATGATGCCTCCAGCTTTGTTCTTTTTGCTTAGGATTGTCTTGGCTGCACAGGGTCTTCTTTGATTCCATATGAAATTTAAAATAGTTTTTTTTTAAATTCTGTGAAAAATTTCAGTGGTACTTTGATGGGAATAGTATTGAATCTATAAATTACTTTGGGCAGTATGGACATTTTCATGACATTAATTCTTCCTGTCTATAAGCATGGATTTTTTTTTCCATTTGTTTGTGTCCTTTTTATTTCCTTGAGCAGTGGTTTGTAGTTCTCCTTGAAGAGGTCCTTCACATCCCTTGTTAGCTGGATTCCTAGGTATTTTATTCTCTTCATACCAATTGTGAATGGGAGTTTATTCATGATTTGGCTCTCTCCTTACCTATTGTTGGCATAAAGGAATGTTTGTGATTTTTGCACACTGATTTTGTTTCCTGAGACTTTGCTGATGTTGCTTATCAGCTCAAGAAGTTTTTGGGCTGAAATGATGGGGTTTTCTAAATATAAAATCATCTGCAAACAGAGACAACTTGACTTTCTCTCTTCCTATTTGAATACCCTTTATTTCTTTCTCTTGCCTGAATTCCCTGGCCAGAACTTCTAATACTATGTTGAATAGAACTGGTGAGAGAGGGCATCCTTGTCTTGTACTGGTTTTCAAAGGGAATGCTTCCAGCTTTTGCCCATTCATTATGACATTGGCTGTGGGTTTGTCTTAAATAACTCTTATTATTTTGAGATATGTTTTCTCAATACCTAGTTTATTTAAAGTTTTTAACAGAAAGGAATATTGAATTTCATCAAAGGCCTTCTTTATCTCTATTGAGATAATCATTTGGTTTTTGTCTTTTATAATCCATTATTCTGTTTGGATTATATTTATTGATTTGCAT
The DNA here is from genome assembly GCA_963573385.1 of Cacajao melanocephalus. Lineage (NCBI taxonomy): Eukaryota > Metazoa > Chordata > Mammalia > Primates > Pitheciidae > Cacajao > Cacajao melanocephalus. Next base: position 21,424 of record CAUYLG010041782.1, read on the forward strand.
ATGTTGAACCAGCCTTGCTTCCCAGGGATGAAGTCAATATGATCATGGTGGATAAACGTTTTGATGTGCTACTGGATTTGATTAGCCAGTATTTTATTGAGGATTTTTGCATTTATATTCGTCAGGGATATTGGCCTGAAATTTTCTTCTTTTGTTGTGTCTCTTCTCATTTTTGATATCAGGATGATGCTGGCCTCATAAAATGAATTATGGAGGAGTTCCTACTTTTCAATTGTTTGGAATAGTCTCAGAAGGAATGGTAGCGCCTTTTTGTATTTTGGGTATAACAAAGCTGGTCCTGGGCTTTTTTTGATTGGTAGACTACTAATTACTGCCTCAATTTCAGAGCCTGTTATTGTTCTATTCAAGGATTTGACTTCTTTCTGGTTTAGTCTTAGGAGGGCATATGCATCTAGAAATTTATCCATTTCTTCTAGATTTTCTAGATTTTCACAGAGGTGTTTATAGTATTTTCTGATGGTGGTTTGTATTTCTGTGGGGTTAGTGGTAATATCCCCTTTATCATTTTTTATTGTGTCTATTTGATTCTTTTCTCTTCTTCTTCTTTAATAGTCTAGGTAATAGTCTATCTATTTTGTCAGTTTTTTCAAAAAAACAGCTCCTGGCTTTGTTGATTTTTGGATGGGTTTTTTGTATCTCTGTCTCCTTCAGTTCTCTTCTGATCTTAGTTATTTCTTGTCTTCTGCTGGCTTTTGGATTAGTTTGCTCTTGCCTCTCTAGGTCTTTTAATTGTGATGCTAAAAGTGTTGATTTGAGATCTTTCTAGCTTTCTGATGTGGGCATTTAGTCGTATAAATTTCCCTCTTAACACTGCTTTAGCTGTGTCCCAGAAATTCTGGTACTACATTGTCTCTTTGTTCTCTTGGTTTCAAAGAACTTCTTGATTTCTGCCTTAATTTTATTATTTGTCCAGAAGGAATTCAGGAGCAGGTTGTTGTTCAACTTCCATGAAATTGTGTGGTTTTGAGTGAGTTTCTTAATACTTAGTTCTAATTTGATTGCACTGTGGTTTCAGAGACCATTTGTTATGATTTCAGGTCTTTTGCATTTGCTGAAGAGTTTTTTACTTCCCATTATGTGGTTGATTTTAGAATAAGTGCCATGTGGCACTGAGAAGGATGTACATTCTTTTGATTTGAAGTAGAGAGTTCTGTGGACATCTGCTAGATCCAGTTGATCCACAGCTGAGTTCAAGTCCAGACTGAATTGTTCCCTTTCTATTATGTAATGTTCTTCTTTGTCTTTTTTGATTTTTGTTGGTTTAAAGTCTGTTTTGTCAGAGACTAGGATTGCAACCCCTGGTTTTTTTTGTTTGTTTGTTTTTTTGCTTTCCGCTTCCTTGGTAAACTTTCCTTCATCCCTTTACTTTGAGCCAGTGCTTGTCTTTGCATGTAAGATGGATATCCTGAATACAGCACACTGATGGGTCTTGACTCCTTATCCAATTTTCCACTCTGTGTCTTTTAATTGGGGCATTTAGCCCATTTCCATTTAAGGTTAGTATTGTTACCTGTGAATTTGATCCTGTCATCATTATGCTATTTGGTTCTTTTGCACACTAGTTGATGCAGTTTCCTCATAGTGTCCTTGGTCTTTAAATTTTGGTATGTTTTTTTTGCAGTGGCTGGTACCAGTTTTTCCCTTCTATATGTAGTGCTTCTGTCAGGTGCTTTTGCAGAGCAGGCCTGGTGGTAATGAAATTCCTCAGCATTTGCTTCTCTGGAAAGGATTTTATTTCTCCTTCACTTATGAAGCTTAGTTTGGCTGGATATGAAATTCTGGGTTGAAAATTCTTTTCTTTAAGAATTTTGAATATTGGCCCCCAGTGTCTTCTGGCTTGTAGAGTTTCTACTGAGAGTTCTGCTGTTAGCTAATGGGCTTCCCTTTGTAGGTGACCTGGCCTTTTCTCTGGCTGTCCTTACTTAGCAAGTTTTCCTTCATTTCAAGCTTGGGGAATCTGATTATTATATATCTTGGGATTGATCTTCTCATGGAGTATCTTAATGGTGTTCTCTGTATTTCCTGAATTTGCATGTTGGCCTGTCTTGGTAGTTTGGGGAAGTTCTCTTGGATAATATCCTGAAGTGTGTTTTCCAGCTTGTTTCCATTCTCCCCATCTGCTTCTGGTATTCCATTCAATTATAGGTTCAGTCTTTTTATGACGGCCCACATTTCTCGGAGGCTTTGTTCATTCTTTTTCATTCTTTTTCCTCTATTCTTGTCTACATGTCTTATTTGAGTACAGTAGTCTTCAAACTGATATCCTTTCAGATATCAGACCTTCTTGGTCAATTCAGCTCTTGATACTTGTGTATGCTTCATGAAGTTCTCGTGCTGTTTTTCAGCTCCATTGGGTTGTTTATGTCCTCTCTAAACTGGTTATTCTATTAGCAATTGTGCTAACCTTTCATAAAAGTTCTTAGCTTCTTTGCATTGGTTAGAACATGCTCCTTTAGCTCATCATAGTTTTTTTTTTATTAGCAATCTTCTGAAGCCTACTTCTGTCAATTCATCCATCTGATCCTCAGTCCATCCAGTTCTGTGCCCTTGACAGAGAGTTGTTATGATCATTTGGAGGAGAAGAGGCATTCTGGCCTTTTGGGTTTTCAGCACTTTTGTTGTTGTTGATTCTTTCTCATCTTGTGAGTTTGTCTAGTTCGGTCTTTGAGGCTGCTGACCCATTGATGGGTTTTTGTGAGGGCCTTTTTGTTCTTGTTGTTACTTTCTGCTTGTTTGCTTTTCTTTCAGTAGTCCAGTCCCTCTTCTGTAGGGCTGTTGCAGTTTGCTGGGGTTCACTTCAGGCCTTTTTCATCTGATTTACTCCCATGCCTGGAGATGTCTTTCAAGAAGGCTGGAAAGCAGCAAAGATGGATGCCTGGTCCTTGTTCTGGGATGTCTAACCTTGAGGGGCACCAACCTGACATCACTAGGATTGCTCTTGTATAGGGTGTCTGACAGCCCCCTTGGAGGGTCTCACCCAGTTGGGTGGCACGGGCAGCAGGACTTGTTTAATGAAGCATTTTTGTCCCTTGGTGGAGAGGGTGTGTTTCGCTGGGGGGAAACCCATTTGTCTGGGCTGCCTGAATTCCTCAGAACTACCAGGAGGAGAGGATAAGTTTACTGGTCCACAGAGACTGAGGCTACCCCTCCCGCTAGGGGCTCAGGCCCAGGGAGATCCAAATTCTGTTCCTGAGCCTCTGACTGGAGTTATTAGAGATCCTGCAGGGAAAACCCCATTGAGGAAGGATGGGTTGGGGTTAAGCCTGAGGAGGCACTCTGGCTACAGCTGGTGTGTTGGACTGTGGGGACAAGTCTTGGAACCAGGACATCCAGCCTCCCTGGTTCCCAGCAGGGGAAAAGCACAGCCTGGAGCTATAGAAATTGGTGCTTCTCTTCTCCTGCCCGGGATGCTTAACAGGTCATTTAGAATCCTAGTGCTGGCTGCTGCCTGCCTCTGCAGGAACTCAAAAGGCACAGCCAGTATGGTATGTGGCTGCTCCCCACCCCCCGCACCTACATGAGTTTGGTAGTCTTTAGCAGATTCCAGCTGAGAGGCTATAAGAATCTGTGTGTTCTGGAGTTGGTACACTGGGCCCTGGTGGCATGGGTTCGTGAGTGGGATCTTCTGATCCATGGGTTGCACAGTTCTGTGGAAAAAGCACAGTTTCCCTGGCTAGGTAGTGTCCTCACTCACTGTCTCCCTTGGCTGTGGGGAGGAGGTTCCCCTTCCCTGTGTGGCTCTCAGGTGGGCCACTGCACCACACTGCTCTTTCTTCTCTCTGTAGGTTATGCCAGCCTTCTGGTCAATTTTGATGTGAGAACCTGGATACCTTGGTTGCCGGTGAAGGATTCACAAGCTTATTATGTTTTTTTCTGATGGGAGTCTCCAAACGTGTCGGCTTCCAGTTGGCCATCTTGGCACCACCCTCCTCTTGTCTATTTCTTAAGACAGTTTCACCTTCTAAAATTCAAGATTTGAGAAAGAAATAATGCAAGAAGTAGTATTTTCTCTTCTTTTTTATATTCTTTCAACTCTACAGCATTGAACAATAGGCTCAAGAGATAATAAGGTATTCGTATTAGTTCATTCTTGCACTGCTATAAATAAATACCTGAGACTGGGTAATTTATAAAGAAAAGAGGTTTAATTGGCTCATGGTTCTGCAGTCTTTACAGGAAGCATGATGCTGGCATCTGCTCAGCTTCTGGGGAGGCCTCAGGAAACTTTCAATATGACAGAAGGTGAAGGGGAAGCAAACATGTCTTACATGGCTGCAGCTGGAGGAAGAGGGGTGGGATAGGTGCCACACACTTTTTAACAACCAGATCTTGTGAGAATTCTGTCAGAAGAACAGCAGTAGGGGGACGGTGCTAAACCATTCATGAGAAACCACTCCCATGATCCAATCACCTCCCACCAAGCCTCATCTCTAACATTGGGGATTACAGTTGAACATGAGATCTGGCTGGGGACACTGATCCAAACCCTGTCAATGTTACTTTCACTTTATAAATTGTTCTTTACAAAAATCTATGTGGCCAGTATTAAATCTAATTTTTATGGTTGGGAAAATAGGAATTTCTTTAAATCAATGCTCTCAAACTTTAATGAGCATTGGAATCACAGAAATGTTGATAAAATATAGTTTCTGATTCAACAGGCTCATCAGTCTTTTCAGAGCTCTCCAGAATGCCGAGCAGCCATTTGCCAAGGTAAGTTCAAGACACTACCTCTTCGAAGAGACTTTCTGTAATTCTTTCCTATCCGTGCTAATACAGCACCTGTGTTTATCTTTGTCTTAGCATTGGTAACACTGCATTACTTATGTGTGTGAGCCATTTTAGACTGTAAGAAGTTTGAGGATGGAGATGGTGTCTTGACCTCTGAGTAATCATTATCAAGGATAGTTCCTGGTAGAGCCTGGTAGCACAATTAACTCTTGCTAATAAATGATGTTATGGAAGGGCCACTTTCTTGCTGAATTAGTGGCTGTTTTTTCAATGCCGCTGGACTAGAAGATGCCTGTTCCCAGGACCCTGTTCTGTGACCTACGTGTTTTCAGGCAGGTTATTATGTACTTGAAATATCTTTTGTGAACAAGCTAGTTTAGTCCACAGATAGCTCACAGATCACCTTCACGGTTGTTCAGATATTAAAATTATAATAACTCATAAAGCTGTTGTGGTACCTCCACATAGTTTTTATTCAGGGCCTAATCATGTAGCCCTAGGTATGAGGTGGTACGTGTGTTTAAAGTTTGGTCTTGCAGAACCCAAAGCTTAAAGTAGGACTGGGGGATAGTGCCACACAGTGTAAAGGCCAAGCCATCATTCACATAAGCATCTCTGAGAGTGTGTTCAAAGTTCAAATTTAAAAACCCTTCTTTAGGTGTACTAGATCAGGGTCACAGGAGGTAGCGTGGGAAGCTGTGTTTTCATAAGTTCTCCAGGTAATTTTTATATATAATATAAGAAAACCATGAATAGAGAATATAGTAGTGTCTGAACCAGAGTTTCCTAAAGCCATATGGTATAATAGGCATGAATATACTTTGAGAAACAATGGAATGAAATATTCAAAATAGTTTCTTGGAAAAATTTGAACACAGTATGACCATACCCATGTTAATGTCAGAAAAGATCCTTCAGAGATTAATTTTAGAATAATTTCCTACCTCATGATAGTTGTAAAAATGTGAGATTGTACCGCAGAAACCACAATATTTGATTCTCATAGAGCATGAGATGGCAACACTGACAGCACTTAAAAATTCCCTGGGGTTTTTCCAATAGAACCCATTCCTAGTTCTTACCTCCCAGAGATTCTGATTTAACTGATCTGGCATAAAGCCCAGATTTGTTTTTGTTTTATTTTTTTAAAGGCTCTCTAGGTGATTTTAATATTCAGGCAAGGTTGAGAATCTTTAATTTAGTGTGATCATTGCATCTTCAATATGACTCCCAGCAGGGAGCGAGGTGTAGTTGTGTCCACTGAAACCACAATACCAAATTCCAAGATAAATGCCAGAAATTCCCTCTCCATGATTCAAGCCTCAGAACGCAGTGTTACAGGATTTTTCATGAAATTTTGTTTGGGATTATAAAATCTTGGATATTGAGATAAAATACATAAATCAAGTCTCAGCCTGGGTTTTTGGTGTTTTTCTGCAGTAAAATTGGCCTTGGAGCTCTTTTTGTGGGGGTTGGGAGACAGGGAAAAGGTAATTTTTTAGTACAGGGTTTTCCACCTTCCATTCGCAGATCATGAAGTCACTTTACTATGTCATGACCAGTATTGTTTTAAATGAAGTAAAACAGAACAGGAGAAAAAAAAATAGAGAATATAGAAGTGCATGGTAGTTAATAAGAATAATGATTGTTTCATAAAACTAGTCTCAGTTATATGTGTTTACATACATACAAGTGTGTGGGTACTTTATTACAATGTAAAATGTATTTGTTAGTAAGAGTCATAGTAAAAACTTTGTATGTCAACATTATAAAGGAAATGGAATATTTGAAATGAAAGGGCTCAAGAGCAGCTGTGGTATGAAGGAATGAGTGGTGGACTCGGTGTGAATATCTATGCTTCAATTTTGGTTCTGCCAGTGACTTTCAGCTTCTAGCTATACACCTGTAAAGTAAGAGTGACAATATTTTCTTCCTTGGCTAACTCAGATGATTGTTTTAGATACTAAATGGTCTTGCAAATATTTACTATTTATCTTCTATATATCAAACTGTTCTGAGCACTAAAGATGTAAGATAAGACACAGCTTGGCAATGTGAAGGGAAATTATTTTTTTGTTGCTGCAAAAATAGTATACCCATTTATTCCATTCACTCCATGACCTTATTGTCTCATTGCTGTGTTCTTTATTTCACCTGAGAAAGCAAAGTCAAAATCCCAGGGAAAGCAAAAAAAAAAAAAAATATATATATATATATATATATATATATATATATATATATATATATATTTAGGTTTATTGTTAAGGTGTGATTCTTTTTTCAAAGTCAGGGCCAAGATATGGATTTGAAGTCTGATATAACTTTGAATTATAGGACCTTGGCTTTTTGAGAGATTACAGGCTTTCTTGAGATGCGTTTCAAAAACTTGGCTTGGAATATCGATGGTAAAAGATGAGATGACTTGCTACTACTATACTTTGTAATGTAAGAGCTATTTCCCTCACATGGAAGGAGGTGAAGTTTAACTAAGGAGATAGTATGATTGAGGAAACTGACATAGAAAAGAAATACAAGTAGATGCTGGTATGGTCCTATGAGACGCGAAGTCTTATGTTTTACTATAATTCCCGCATCTAGCATGAATGAGAGAATTAGCAACCCGAGAAAAGAAGCCCAAGGGTGTGTTTCACCTTTCAAATGGGGGCAAAATTCTGACCTCATGGAGAAGCTTCATGAGGTGCTGAAAGATGGAATATCAACTGAGTCAGCTACTTCAATGTATAGGTCTGAGGGCAGTTTCAAGGAACATTAAACACCTGGGTATGGCAATTGGGCAAACATTCTAAAGTTTTCTGTACTTCTCAGAGGGGAACAGAAATGTCTGAAAGAGGGGGCAAGTATTTAGCAATATTCCTAGGGCTGGGGTGAGGATGCATTAGACTCAGTGAATAAATGTAAGGAAAATCTAAAATTATTTAGCAGACACCAACATGGGAGGTGCAGGAGTATTGCATAGAGATTAGGGAAGACACCTCAGTTTAAGATGTAAAGGACACAGAATGGCAATAGACTACCTCCTTTTCCCTTTGCATTGATACATGTAAACCCACTGCATTGGGGTTGGCACCCAGAAAGAGAGGTGGAGCATAAACATTGAATTATCTGAACTCAAATTCTAAACATATTAGGTTAAAATTCTATATTTACTCAAAAAATCTAAGACAATCTGGAAATGGTTGGATATACCTGGTTAAGTTTAATAAAGAGAAACAAACACACTGGCAAACAAAACGGTTTGTTTTGCATACCTGCTGAGGATCTAAAATGAGTGTACCCCTTGGCCTTGAGGAACTCATACTGTGATAAGAAAACCACATATTAATTAATTAATTAAATGTGGAATGTATACAATTAAGGTAGGCATCTCAGATTCTTTTTGTTAAGTCAGAGTATGAACAAAAGAATCTATTGTTTTATAGCTGTTGTTGTTACTATAACAAATACTTGCCTATGCCCCAGGAAGGCTACTAAAAAGGAAGAGAAGAACTTGTGAAAAAAGTAGACATCTTTGCTCTTTTTACATACGTCTCTCTTCCGTGCAGGAAATAGAATTCACTGGAGCTGACAACCAATGAGGTTTGTATAAGCTGTGAGTCAATGCAAAGAATCCGATTGTCAGACTCACATAAATCAGACATTTTTCAGAGTATCAAACATTGCTAATAATTTTAAGAATATGGGCATTCAAGAGGCTAAGAGAAAACTGAGAGAGGACTGGGACTCTGAGCGCTATGCCCAGGTCTTCCTCCTGCACTGGACACGGTCTCTGGCTCAGAGTAGACAAGGTCTGTAAGTAAGATACATAGGTTACTGAATCTCACAGTGGGAAGCCATTATTAATTGTTTACAAAACATTCTATGAAGTGTCTCCAAAAAGTTCTTGGGAAATGTGTATTATGAAAACTCTATGCATCGATTGCTAAAATTTTTTGTACCGTAATAAATTAGTATTAACTTTTTACCACGTCTGAACAAGATCTAGTTTGAGGCACTGAGGAAAATGAGACATCAGTCTGGAAAGAGTCCTTATCAGAGCTAAAATCAAAGGAAGAATAAACATTGAAATTATGGTGACACTTGAGTGGAAGAATGGTGAAATCATGAACGCTTTATGAAGTGTTTATTGGGACAATGCCCCAAAGGAATCAACAGTTTACAAGTGGATAATTCATTTTAAGAAGAGATGAGATGATGTCAAAGATGAAACCTGAAGCAGGTTTCACCTGTTGACCTGACCATCCACATCAATTTTTAAGAAAAAAATTTATTTTGTTCATGGCCTAAATGAAGAGGATCCAAAATGAACAGCAGAAGAATAGTCAACACCATAGACATCTAAATGGTTCAGCTTACCCAATTCTGACTGAGAAATTAAAGTTGTGCAAAACTGTTGTGCCCAGATGAGCTGCAGATGAAAGCAGAGCTTTCTTTTAAAAAATATGTATATATTTTTTATTTCAATAGCTTTTAGAGTACAAATGGTTTTCGGTTACATGGTTGAATCGTATAGGTGAAGTTTGAGATTTCAGTGTCCCTGTCACCCAAGTAGTATACATTGTACCCAATATGTAGTTTTTTTCTCCCTCTATCCCAATCATCCCCTGAGTATTCATAATTCATTATTCTGTCACTCTGTATGCCCTTGCATACCCATAACTTAGCTCTCACTTATAAGTGAGAATATATGATATTTGATTTTCCATTTCTGAGTTACTTCATTTAGAATAATGACCTCCAGCTCCTTTCAAGGGAAATTTTAACAGGGAGATCAAAATCATGAAGGATTTCTTCAAAGAACTGTACCAGGAGGTGAAACATGGCTTTCTTAGTACAATCCTGAAGACAAAGCACAATTAAAGCAATGGCTACTTAAGAGGTGATAGAAGTGGTCCAGTCAAAGCAAAAGCAACTGGTCAAAATGTCATGGCAACAGTTTTCTGGGATTGCTTAAGGCATTTTGCTTGTTGACCTTCTGGAGGGCAAAAGAACAATACCATCTGCTTATGATGAGAGGATTTTGAGAAAGTTGGTCAAAGCTTTAGCAGGAAACCCCTGAGAAAGACTCATCAGAGAGTCCCTCTCCACTACGACAATGTTCCTGCTTATTCCTTTCATCAAACAAGGACAATTTTGCAAGAGTTTCAATGAGAAATCATTAGGCATCCACCTTACAGTCTTGATTTGGGTCCTCTGCCTTTTAGTTTCCTAACCTTAAAAAGTCTTTAAGAGGCACTCGGTTTTCTTTAGTTAATAATGTACAGAAGACTGCATTGACTCGGTTATGTTCACAGGACCCTCAATCCTTTAGGAATGTGTTAAGTGGCTGGTTTCATTGCTTACAAAACTATTGATGGAACTTGTGTTGAGTAATGAATTTATATTTTTTTTAGCTTTTAATTTCATGTTTTCCATGAACTTTTTAAAGTTTCCTCATATTTTATTTACTCCAGCTTACATACCATTTTCCAAGGGGTGGGGGTCATACTCATTAACCCAGAGATTCTGGATTTAGTTTCTGTGGTATATAACTAGAGACATCTTGTTAAGAATGCCCAATAGTTAAGACACTTATCTCAGCAAATATTATTAGATTATTTGGCAAGAGGTCTAATTATTGTGTTAACAAAGTTGGACAGGGTGACCTGAACTATTTGCCTTTTCTTAGTAGCGTGTTCTTGATAAAGGAAGTGAATGAATCTTAGACAAGCTGCTTCAACTCCCTTTTCCTTAACTTTAATCAAGATGGGCTAGTCCTTTACTTATGATAGAAAGAAAAGATTAAGTGCCTTAAATGGAGACATAACATTCTGTGAATACAGTTTTATTCTGTTTTCCAGAATCTTTTTAGTTAATGTATTTTTAGTTTTGAAACAAAAGCAAAAAGGATCAAATTATAAAATTAACTTCTATTCATTGAAAATGATTCAGGAAATACAAAACAGAGGAGATTTAAAAAATCACATATAATATTGCATTTCTGTGATAAAGTGTTATAATTTTCATGTGTTTTAAAAAATAAATGGCATCACTTTATATATATTATTACATAATCTTTTTAAAATTAATTATGGTTTTTATCGATTTTTATTTTTTATTTATTTTATTTTATTTTTTGAAATGAAGTTTCACTCTTGTTGCCCAGGCTGGAATGCAATGGCGCAATCTCAGCTCACTGCAACTTCACCTCCTGGGTTCAAGCACCTGCCTCAGCCTCCGAAGTAACTGGTATTACAGGCACCCGCCACCATGCCTGGCTAATTTTTGTATTTTTAGTAGAGATGAGGTTTCGCCATGTTAACCAGGCTGATCTTGAACTCCTGACCTCAGGTAAGCCACTTGCCTCAGACTCCCAAAGTGCTGGGATTACAGGCATGAGCCATCATGTCCAGCCAGTATTCATCTACTTTATAATATGTATGTAGATACGTCAAAATCAAAATTATTCTCCTGATTTAAAAAGATTTATCAAAGGTATTTCAAAAATCAGGCTGGTGAGTAGAGTAGAATACTAAGTACAGACGTAATTTTTTTAGGTTATCAAAATTGGAAATCACCAAACTGATGATGGGCTTTAAAAATATTTTTAGAACAAAATACTTTATTTATGTAAAGAATTCGTAGAAAGTAAAGCTGTGTTGTCCAGTATGCTAGCACTTTGTCACATGCAGTTATTTAAATTTAAACTAATTAAAATGAAATAAAATTAATAATTCAGTTCTGTAGTTGCAGTAGCTGCATTTCAAGTGCTTGTTAGTCACATGTTGCTAGTGGCTACAATGCAATACAATACTACAATACAGCACAAATATATAACATATCCATCATCACAGAAAGTTCTGTTGGTGATTGTTGGTGTAAAGTTCTATATATGTCACAATATAACCAATTTGTTGAGCACCAAGTATGTGTTAGATGTTCTGTTAGGCACTTTTTGCTGTTACGATGTGTTGTTTTACTTAATACTAAAAAAAAAGGGTGTGGAAATGACATTGTTATATCCACGTTGCAGGTTAAAAAAAAAAGAAAAGTGGTAGCTCATGGGAATGAGGTGATTTGATTTAAAGCGTAAGAAAGGCTAGGCGTGGTGGCTCACACCTGTAATCCCAACACTTTGGGAGGCTGAGGCAGGCAGATCACAAG